>OZ026625.1:61740957-61769957 GCA_964020975.1 Hermodice carunculata
GTAGGCCTGCGGAGATTGTTCCTCCATTGTAAGGCACATATACATCCTGGTGAAATTTCACATTCTTTGCACGTATAATCACACTTTGCTTTATTTTACTATTTGGAGGTGATTATATACTGCATCACGATACTAAATTTTGGTGACCTTGACATTACTCTGAAGGTCACACACTTGTGGGTACTTACCTTTAGGATTTTTGTTATATAAAATTGTGTGGAAGGAGACAAAATCCGTTTTAAGCACAGTTATCCACGGCATTTATTTCTATTCTTACCAGTCCTCTATTATGAATGGTGACATATATATATATATATATATATATATATATATATATATATATATATATATATTATAAGTATAAAAGCATTTTTTGCGTTTCAGACGCGACCGGTTTCAGCATTTTAACGCATTGTCAAGCTCCATAACGCATAGATGTTGAAATAATTTTCAGTCCAGCATAATCTTGACGTTATCTGTTGTTATAGTAAAATCTATTAGCATAGAAGCATATTATGACGTTCATTTGTTACGTTACTTATTTAGGCCTATTACAAGACGTCATTGCCATATCAATTAATAATTAACGTCTCATGATGAAAATAGGCCTATTTTGTCCCAGATTACTACAAGTAATTAGTAAATTACACTATTCAGTCTAGGCTTGTATTTACGTTTGAATATGAATTCGTTTTGCTCTCTTTCTATGTCAGAATCATTTTACATCTGATATATGGGACAAACAAAGAAGTTAGGCACAAGATTAGAACAACTATCGATATGTTCACTGAGCTGGATTTGCCGTGTGCCAGGCACTCGTATGTGCTGTCTGTGTACAATCATGCGCCTGCGTAGTTCGTTGCCTGTAGATCCTATATATACCTCATTGCATCCTCTACAGACAATCGCATAAATCAAATGTTTATTCAAACAGTCCATTTCTGTTCTAATTTGAAAGTTTGGTAGCTTTCTTGTTGTGTCCAGCGAAATTGTGTCAGTAACTATATCATGTTTATACAATTCTTACAACAAGGAAGACCACATTTTTTGCTCCCGCCTTGACTGTCCCTTGATTCAAAGTTTGCTGTCCTAAGAATTTTTTTTTTAAATTACGAGGCTGTCTTTGGCTTGAAATAAAATTCAGATTTTTAAATATTCCTCCAAGTGAGGGATCCATTTCCAAAATTTTAATGGTTTCACGTATTTGTGGTATTGTCACTGGATTGTTAGGATTGTATCTTGTGATCATGACCAGATTTTTGTCGTCCCCCTTGTAATTTTTGTGGTCCTTTCTCTATGATTCTTGTGTTACACTTAAACTTAAAGCTCACTGAATACCCATTGAAATGAGTAAATCTGGGTAGTCCCAGGCTTTTAGAAAATTTCCCAGCTCATCCAGACGCATTGCTTTTCTATTTGTACTTTCTACAATTGTACAGATCCTTCTTGCTTCATTATATGTAAAATTTGTCTTGGTGTGCCGTGGGTGACATGAATTGAGTGGCACATACTGATGAGTATCTGTATTCTTGTAGTATATATCCAATGAAATCATTCCATAATTTTGAGGAACTTTCAAGTCTAAAAATTTTTATTCACATTGACAACATTTCATTTCATTTCATTTCAAATACTAGGTTCAAGTTGATTTAAAAGTTGGTGAAAATCGTGTAAATCTGACAGCGACTTTGTCCACATTATAAAACGGTCATCTTCATAACGTTTCCAGTTACTTTTAAAAAACATAGCGAAGGATTCTGATGTATGTCTAAGTTTTTCGTATAATAAAACTTCTAAATATCCAAGACTAAGCGTTGCATAAGTTGGTGCACATTTAGTTCCCATCGCACACACTTTTTTCTGTATGTAGTGTTCTCCATCAAATCTGAACATATTATTTTCTAATATTAGTGAAAGACCTTCCACCATAAGTTCTTTTGTGAAACGTTGATTTTTTTGTGTCAGGATATTTGTTCAGCCAGTATTCAATCGCACGCTTTCCTAACTCATGAGGTATGTTACTACATAAATTAATCACATCAAAACTGACTAAATACCGATCCTTGACTTGCTCTCGTGATATTTTATTGATGAAGTCGATATTGTCACGCACGTAGCTGTCGACATGTAATAAGTACGGCTTTAAAATTTTGTTTACGAGTTCACTAAGCCTACTCGTATTGCATACAGGTCCTGCGGCGATTGGTCGGAATTTTAAATCTGTAGGTCAAATAATATGTGCATATATACCATCTTGTTCATTTATAGCTTTTTTGATAATATCAGACTTATGAACTTTCGGTAAGCCGTATAAATAACTTGTTCTTAACTGCAAACCATCCAGATATTTTTTTTCTTCGTTGTAAAGATATTACGATATTTGTCAATAAATTTTCTTAATTCATCACTCACTTTATTTTCTCTGTCTGGTTCGCATCGCTCATAAAATTGTTCATCATTAAGTAATGATTTTATCTTTTCAGCATAATAATTGGTGTCCATAATGGCAACTGCTCCACCCTTGTCTGCTTCCTTTATTATGATAGAATTGTCAGTTTGCAATTCATTCATAGCTTGTAGCTCCTCTTTAGTTAAATTATTTTTGTTGGTAGGTGAAGGTACTTTGTGGAGAGAGTGCGCAATTTGTTTCAGTCTGTAAATACATTTTGCTAATGTCTCATTTTGACTTTTATGAGGGGTGAAAGAACTTTTTCCTTTGACCAGCGATTCATCCCATTCCTTATCTGTATTGTGGAAAAATTCTTTCAGACAAGCAACTTTACTTGTCCTTGTGTCAATTGTTTGCTTGATAAGTTTATAATTTTAACAATAGATGTATTTGAAGTTAATATCTTCTTGGCTCCTGCTGTTGGGGGTATTGTTGCGCTCTTTCTCACCATCTGTTGCATCTTTGCTCTTTTAGGTAGGTGACTGTTGCTTCTCTTGATTGTCTCTGTTTTTTGTGTGTGTGTGATCTTTCTCCTCTGATTTGTGTAGCCTTTTTGCTCTTGTAGAGGGCGCCATCGTATATTTGAGAGTGGTTCTCTTTTTAAAAAGGAAACTCTTCTTCATTTTCTACATTTAGGCCTAGTTCATATCTCTGACCTTGGGTTTTGTCTGTCTAATAGGTCTGCGTCATGTCTGGGTTGAAACATTTGAAATCTATTGTAGGTCGGGAAGTGTACGTTTCTTCTGTTTTCATTCCTAGCTACCATTGCAAAAGTTCATTGTCTGCTGTTTCTAAAGGGTTCCATACATTGGTTAAACATTGACAAATGTTATTTGTCCTTTAATTCTGATGTTATGTCCACACAATGAACCTACAGCTATTGTACACAATATTTTGGTTTTGTGATATTTACAATCAAGAGTAATCTACATTCATTTCAACAACCTGCATCTAATTCATTTTACATGTTCGAATTTACAATTCAATTTGGCCAAAAGATGGTATCTATTGTGATATGCTAATATGTGTTATGTAAATTACATATATAGTGACAGTAAAAACAATATATGTACGTCGCGGTATACATTTTCTGGCATATGGGTAACCCAAGCTTGTCTATGGGTTCCAACTACTCCAAACAGGGAGACTGTCTTATTGATTGACACTTTCCTGACCATGAATAAATATTGATTAGTATTGTTTAGCAGTGTATGAAAGTTCCTCAAAGTTGATTAGCAGTTGTTTGGCTGAGGCATATATTGACCTGTTCAACTTACCTAATTCTACAATGTTTAGCACTTCCAATATTATAAATCTATATTGATTAGCAATGATTAGCAGTCTTTGCATATTTATTAAAATTGATTAGCACCTCCATTTGCTCAAGCTTTCATTTCAATTAACAAACTGTGAAACAAATCTTGCTACCTTTTTCTTTGTGACATGTATACTCATCAGACGAATCACTATGCCCATTTTTTTCACCTTTAATGCAAAATAAGATACACCTCTTAAATTGCGTATATGCTGTGCCGCAGAAAAGTCCATCATGCTGTCTTGAGTTCCCGAGACATACACCAATCAAAAAAGCATTGTTAAGTTTGGTGCCCTCAGATGGTACCAATTGGTCACAATTGGGCCCTCAGCTCATGGACTATAAGTATTGTCATCATTCATGATAAAGTCAGGCTCCTGCCCAGTCCTAGCATTAAAATCACCAGTAATAATCACTCTTCCACTCTTTGAGAAGTAAGCAATGTCCTTCTCTAAGTTTTCAAATAAGCTTTAGTTCACTCGGACAGTTAAAGTGGAATATTCTGGACCCAGGTACACAATAGCTAAAAATAAGTCATCCTGCCACTTAAAAAAAAAAAAAGATTTTTTCAACTTTAACCAGATAGCACACTTAGGTAGGTTGGAGACTGAACATAAGTAACACTTTGCACAATTTCTTTGCGAATCAGTGCCGCTACACCTCCAGATTCTCTTTTGGCTGTTTTGAGTTTGGGTCTGTTTATATGTGCTACATTTGTGTAACCTTCAAAATCAATAGCTGTGCCATCATTTGTATATGTTTCAACTAACCCAATAATACTGAATTTCTCTAATTCATATTTTATTTCAGGGTAAATCCAATTTGTGCCCACAGGTTTTATTTGCAATGCCTTGTATATTCCACATACACACAGATAGTTTGTTGTACATGATATTTTATTCACTAGCGCCAGTTTGCATTCGAGTCAACTTGCCGTTCTTGATAGTAGTTTGCACCCTGTTGTCTCTGGTCATGGCCAAAGTCATATCTGCGACGATGCCTCCCCTGACCTCAGAAATTCTGTTTGTTACTGTTCTGCTGGTTGCCTGGGGATGTTCTGTTTCTGTTGCCTGGGGTGGTCGGGCGGAACTCATTATTTTCCGAGCCAGGCTGTTTTGAAAGTTCTTTCTTCGAAATTTGGGACCATTGCTTTGCTCACTGTGTTGTGTGTCACCCTGGCCACTTTCTGAGCCTTGATTGGACAGTCTGTTAGGTTTGGGAATTTGGAGAATATTTCGCAGTGATTCTCGAATGTTTTCTGCTAGTCGTTTGGTCCCGGCAGTATTCAGGTGAATCATATCCTCCAGGAAGTAATCTTTTGTTGGCATATCATTCACAAGCAAGTGTTGTCGCATATTGAGACATTGAGATTTCCATCATAGTTAGCAGGAGCCCTTTGAGTTCAACATTTGCTGAGTGGGCTTTGAAATGCTTTTTTTCTGTTCCCTCTCCCAGGGGGTAACGACACTACGATCTTTGTATGCGAGAACTTACCAAAGGTAACTGGAACAGATCTTCAGCATAGTCCAGTGAAGGTTTGTCAGTCTTGATGTCATTAGACATGAGTTGCAAGACTACGGCTGCTGGTGCTTGACCATTGTAGTTATTAACATACTCCCTGGCTTCACCAATAGTGTACTTAGTGACTTGGTCTGTGTGGTAACCCCTCAGAAGTTTCTTTGGGTCAATATTCTTGGATATTAAAGTGCCTATCAAAAGCAGATTTTTATTGACCTCCTTCTCTGCATGGGCTCTGGGTAGGCAGAACACTCTTCACAAGGTTAAATAATGTTCCATGATTCTCTCGCGTTGATCATGAACCTTCAAAGACAGGATCTCTGCAGTTCTTTTATCCATCTGGACAATCATGTCTTTAATTCTCTTTTCTAACGTGGTGATGGTTTCATTTTTGTGTGTAAGCCAGGTTTCTGGCGCTGTCAAATCATTGCTTAGGTTTGTTCTGGCTTCAATTATTCCAGTTCACTTTTGTGTGTTTTCTGCAGCCTCTCATTTTCACTCTCAAGTAATACGTTCTTCTCACTGAGTGAGCGCAATTTCTCTTTGCAGTCGCTGATTTCTTTTTTGAGAGCTACATTTTCAGATATTAATTTAGCATCCTCCTGTTTGTTTGTCTGTGAAGTTCTTAATTTGTTTATTTCACCTTTTGCATCCTTTAGCTCATTTTCTAGCCGTGAGGTTTTGCACATCTCATCTTTTAGATCTCGTTGAGCAATCTGTAGCTGCAAGGGTAGGTTCTGATACTTTAGGATTAAATTTTGAGCAGTTAAAGAGTCTTCTATGGTAGGTAGAGTGTGTCACTTCGACCAATGAGGACAGACAGTCTGCAATTTTATCAATTGACCCTATGCCTATGGTGCAGGTGAGCTCGCCCTGGGTACGTTCATGCAAGTTTGCCTGTGCTGTTACCTTTTCTTTTCCAGTATTGTCACTTGGGGTTACTGGTTCTATGCTTTTGGCATGGTTCCCTGGCAGACTTTCTTCATTTATTTTCTGCTTGACAAGAGTGATAGGGTCTATATATGAGCTCTCGGTCGGTGTTTTGCTTGTACTGGTAGCAACAGGGGCCTGAACCTCCTGTGCATCTTGATACTCATGATTTTCATCATGGTCAGTTAAGTGGTCTGTAGAAATGGATTGATGGAAACGGCTAAAGGGTCATTTTGTAATGTTTCCTCTCCCGCTTTGGTAGTGGCGGTGTCTTGAGCCTCATATATCAGGTCAACTGCGGTCTTGAGCATTGGGAGCTCAGTCTCAACGAACTGGTCTGTAGCGTTCCCTTGTACAAATATGGTAAGAGTTCCATAATAAATTGTAATTTTCATCAACTTTTCAGCCTCTGTTCCATTTTTCTTTTTGACACTTATGTTAGTCTCATAGAACACGTTTGGAGAGTTTCCATCTCTGAATTTATCGATCCATTCCACTTCATACTCTTGGGTAACGCCTAACTGTTCGTGGTGTCTGAGCGTGAACAAAAAAAAAACAACCATACAGTCTGGAGGGCTTGGTATTGAAGGACATGCATTTTGATTTGCTACGATGAGCAGACTCATATGGTTTTGAATTGGACTTGAGTTCTGTGGGGACCGATGGCTGGTATTTCTTGGAAAGGGTTTCCAACTCTTCTAAACAAGTGTTCCAGTCTATAGAAAGTACCGCATTTTTCCCGAACTGTACAGCCATCTTGAGTAGTGACGATACAGTGGCTGTGACCCAAGACCACGTACAACAGACAGATACTTGCATGGAAAATTTTAAAACATGAATATTCAATCAAAACTTATATCAGCCCGTAGGTCTTGGTGAAAAAATTAATAATCTTTTTGAATTTTGTTCTTATGACCAATATTAATGAAGTTATTGCCATTTAACTGCACTCCAGATGTGTTCTTCCACTGCCATTTAATAGCATTGGCTTGGCACTCAAAACTGTGACCCAAGGTGTGTGGTCAGTCATGCGTGACCTTGGCTGATCAGCTATGCTAAGCTCCCCCAACCCTGTTCACTTGCAATCAAATTTAATTTATTTGATATAATTTGGGATTTGAAAAATATCAACACAATGACATGTTATCATTGGAGACTTATTTTTGCAAACAAATAAGCAAAGGAAGAAAAAAATAATGTAATTTAATATGAAATTGATAATACAAAATATAGGCCTACCAACAATTGGAATTGAGCAGGCATGGTATTTTAATTACCAAATGCTACATTACAATGAACAAAATGAAAACAGAGTAAACTATAAAAATTTATTCCAAATAGTAATCAGCAAAACTTTTAAAATTATTTGAATATTTCACTAACATATACATGTACAGTGTATAATTTATGTTGTTCTGTTGTAGGATAACAGACTTAATGGTGCAGCAGGAAGACTGTTTGCATGTAATTCATTATTCTTAAAATTCTCGTGTCTTTATGCACCATAGTTTCATATCTTTACCTTTACAGTCTAAGTTCTTTCTGTGATAGCAGTTTCTTTATAGTGTTCTCCAATTTGTAAACGGAACTGTCATGTCCCCACAATGTAAATTTTCTCAGTCTTGCACTGTCAAGTCCCCACACAAAAAGTCAGAAATAAGTTGGCTTCTTGGCATATCATAGTCTTCTTCTTCATCAGTACTTTCATGAGGAAGGTGACACCCAACCACAAATGTACATCTTTCTTTTGAAGTTTCAGGATGTTCCCCACATAAGTCACTTCCTGCCCATTCCCATCCCCTGCCTCGTCCACATACAACACATGTTCTATCAACTTTCCCACAAACTATGCTGGCCTTTTAAGTAAGCTTTCTAGCAGGTCTTTATGTTCAGTGGTACATTCAGTCATACCTGAGCACAGGGCTTCAAACTTTTCCCTAGAAAAGGACTTCTCAAAGTCTTTGACTTCCTTCTCCACTTTTTCCTTTTATTTTTTGTCTTTTTTTTCACAAACTTCAGCCTCTTTCTTTTAAGAATTTCTTGTGTCTTTTTCTGTTTCTCTTTTTTTGTTTTTACTCACACTTTTCCTTCTTTGAACAACAAACTTTACCATGTCATCTTGTGTTTCTACATCATGCGAGGCAAACCATTGAATTGTATTATTATGCTCCCCTTCGAAGAAGGTGGGGCATATAGCGTTGCACATGTCGATCGGTCGGTCTGTCGGTCGGTCCGTCCGTCAGTCTGTCGGTCGGTCGGTCGGTAGACTGTGGTTTCCGCACAATAACTCAAGAAGTTTTTAAGCTAGGACTTTGATACTGTACAGGTATATTATTCTAGTTAAAAGCTAGGCAAAGATCGAAGATGGATGACCTTGACCTAATTTCCAAGGTCACAGTGCTACCTGAGGTAACTTCGGTTTCCGCACAATAACTGAAGAGGTTTTTAGGACTTTCATATTGCACAGGATTATAGTCCATATTTGGGGATAGGCGAAGTTCGAAGATGGATGACCTTGACCTCATTTTAAAGGTCACAGAGCCACTTTACTGAATATGGTTTCATGCTTTCTGCATGATAACTTATACATTGGAGCTAGAACTTTTATATTGCACAGCTTTATGGTTCTCTGTAAGGGCTAGGTTGAGGTTGAAGATGGGTGACCTTGGCCCAGTTTTCAGGGTCACAGAAAGATTGTAGAATTCCTATGGCTTCTGCACAATTACTCGACATTTTAAAGTTAGGACTGGGATACTTTACAGGTCTATAGTTCTTGCTAAGGGCTAGAAGAAGTTTAAAGTTTGGTGACCTTGATTTAATTTCCAAGGTCACAGGGGTACCTAAGTAAACTTTGGTTTCCACATGATAACTGAAGAGGTTTTTAAACTAGGACTTTTATATTGCACTGGATAATTGTCCGTATTCGTGGCTAGGTCAAGTTTAAAGATGGGTGACCTTGACCTAATTTGAGAGGTCACAGAGCCATTTGGTTGAATACTGTTCTGCATGATAACTTGCATTTTAGAGGTAGCACTTTTATATTGCACAGCTTTATGGTTGCCTATAAGGGCTAGTTTGAGTTTGTAGATGGGTGACCTTGACCCAGTTTTGAGGGTCACACACAGACAGTAGACTTCCTGTGGTTTTTGCACAATAACTGAAGGTCAAGTGAAAATGAGTGACCTTGCCTTAATTTCCAAGGTCATGAAGCCACTTTGCTGAATATGGTTTCTAAATGACTAATTTTACAGCTATAACTTTTATATTGTCCAGGTTTTTAGTCGTTTTTTATGGGTTAGGTTAAAGTCTAAAGATATGTGACATTGATGTATGATCAACCTTCACTAATTTTGTAAGGTCACAAGTGCCCCATCTGCCACTATCAATAGGGTAGCGAGGGCAAGGGTAATGAGGACGGGGGGCATCTATGTTTTACAAACATATCTTGTTGCTTTTGCATTTCACCTTTGCTTCAACAAAGTCCATGCGTGCATTGGGGGCTCGTCTTGCTTGGTGGTCAGTAAGAGCCATGATCCTTTCCGCTTGCATGTTGTGCACAGCTGCTGCTTCTGTTTGCTGTAACAAGTCAGGAGTGGCTGTAGAAAGGTCCCCAATCAAGTATCTCATTAGCTGTCGTTTTAAAACTTCATCAAACCCAGCTGCCATGTTTGATATCAGCTGCGCATTTTGTGCGTGGCGTATTAGCGACGGCATGCAAGTACCTAAAGCAGACCTGAAATTCAATTATATTGGTTCACCGACCTTAATAATTCATCGCTGTTCCCACGTGTGGAGTTTTCGCTCTCCTACTTCTTGTAATTATGCATCTATTATGGCAACAATGCTATTTGCGAAAAAAAAAACGCTATTAGAGATTCAATTTTCGCTCCATACGCGCCACCTTAGATCACGTAATAGAGTACAGTAAAACCTTCCTATACTGAACACCCTTGAGACCAGAAAAAGTGTTCAGTATAGAGAGGTGTTCGGTAAAGGGAGGTTTGCTTACATTGGAAGTATATGCTTGGGACCGAGAAATGGTGTTCAGTATACAGAGGTTTGCGGTATATGGAGGTGTTCGGCTAGAGAGGTTTTAGTGTACATGTTTAAAGCAGTTAAGTTTGCACTTACAGAACCAGCAGATTCTACTCAGCAAAACACAGGATAATTATAATCTTCTTGTTTAACTTTTGATAATTTTTTTTGTTTGTTGTCAACGTTGAATGTGAAAATATTTTTCTTCAAAACCTCACAGCCATCTACTTTGAAACTGCATAGGGGCAATTCTTGGTATGAGGCCCAGATTTACACTGAACATGGGTGTGATCTTGGCCTCATTCCCGATGTCACATGGTCTCTTAGTGTTCACAAGATTATTGCGCTACATATATTTGAGCTACGATTTTGATGCTGGTGGTAATTTGTTTCCAGGGTTACCCAGTACAAGTGACCTTCATGTCATTCCCAAGGTCGCAGGGTCACTTTGCTGAGTTTGACTTCACTTGATTACTTTAATAAAAACTATTTGAGCTAGGACTTTGACTTTTGAGTCATTACTTTGATATTTGTGCATGACAGTCTTCAATAAATGTGACCATGACTGAATTCTAAAGGTCACAGGACCCCCTTCATTTTGTGCATGAATATGGAAGGTCAGCTGAGCACAACACTGTCAGAGCCATTTTGTTTGCATGTGTGTTTATTTGTATACCATATGTACAATTGTATAATGTTGTAGCCATGTACACTTAAATGAACTTTGTGCAATTAAGCCATGTTGTGATTCTATCCAATCTTGTGTATCAAGAATAAATGTGAGTCCAAATGAAGTAAATGGGTCTGAATGGGTCACATGATATTTTGTGAGGCACCAGCAATTAAGGGTTGTTAGGGTAAACAAGGAATTTTTGTGAGTATTAAGACAGACCATAAAATATACTGCTCCTGTCTGTGTGTGTGTGTGTGTGTGTGTGTGTGTGTGTGTGTGTGTGTGTGTGTGTGTGTGTGTGTGTGTGTGTGTGTGTGTGTGTGTGTGTGTGTGTGTGTGTGTGTGTGTGTGTGTGTGTGTGTGTGTGTGTGTGTGTGTGTGTGTGTGTGTGTGTGTGTGTGTGTGTGTGTGTGTGAGAGAGAGAGAGAGAAAGAGAATGAGAATATTGAGGTTTTCAATCTAACGAAGAATCATTCTTGGATAATAAAACTCAGGAAATTATTAAATGTTTAGGAACATGACAAAATGATCATATATGGGAACCTTGTCAGTTTGTTTAATATTTTTAAACAACATTGAAAAAAAAAACATTTTTAACACTTTTACAGAAGTTCAGTATTTAGTTGTATGCACTTTAGTGTATTTAGGAATTGTAAACCCTTTTTTCCTCTTTTTCTTTGCAGTAATATCTATGGTCCCTGGGATGAAGCTGTGATACAGGAGTGACACCAGAGCATCCCTTTCCTTCATATTTCTGACCCATAGAACCAGCAGGAACATATATAACGTCTTCAAAAACTGCCAAGAACACTAATTATTTATATGACAACAGACAGCTACAAAGTATGGACAAATAGAGAGAGAGAGAGAGAGAGAGAGAGAGAGAGAGAGAGAGAGAGAGAGAGAGAGAGAGAGAGAGAGAGAGAGAGAGAGAGAGAGAGAGAGAGAGAGAGAGAGAGAGAGAGAGAGAGAGAGAGAGAGAGAGAGAGAGAGAGAGAGAGAGAGAGAGAGAGAGAGAGAGAGAGAGAGAGAGAGAGAGATGCATCACTATAATTTTAGGCAATGTGGTCCGGAAACACTATAAATTCATCCTTGATCAACCCATACTTCACATTTTCATAGCGCACATAGAATTCCATATAATAATTTTCCTTAATAATATTTATGTGAGGAAATTTAACAGCAAAACTGTTCCAGAAAATAGATGAAAAAACAGGGGACTGCCAACTGTTGACAGAGAACTGCCAACTGTTGACTTTATTCACATAAAGAAAATATAGAATTTGCAACTTAACATGGAATTATGTGGAAATATGGGCTTTTTATAGAAAAAAACATCATTGATTAAGCCATACTTCACATTTCTTATCACACATGGAGTTTCACTTATTTTACTTACTATTATTTGTTTGTTTGTTTGTTTATTTATTTATTTATTTATTTATTATTTGTTTATTTATTTATTTGTATGGAAATTTAGAGCAAAACTGTTATGGAAAATACATGAAAAAATCTTAGAACTGTGAACTTGGACTTTACTTGCATCTAGAGAAAATATAGAATTTGCGACTTAACATGGAATTATGTAGAAATATGGGCTTTTTATGGAAAAAGCATGGAACCTGTAAACTTGATTTTTTTTTTTTTTTTTTTTTTTTTTTTTTTTGGTACATGTATAAAATCTGGCATTTGCGACTTTAACAGTCATTGAAATTAGATGGAGGTGATCTTTTCATATTTTTTTTCATATGAAAAAAGGCTTATGCATTAGTTGAAATGTTGTAACCCAACTGGCGATTAGCACTAACTTGAGTTGCACTAATGTGGGTTGAATTGGCCAAACCAGAATAAAATATGATTGTGAAATATATTTTGCACTTAGCCGTAACTGTACACTGTTAATTGAAACTCTGAAGGCTACGTGTAACTTGATGCAACCTCCCACACAGACAGACAATATGGAAAAGAAATGGGTATTAATATCCACTGGGTTGCTAGCTCTTCTATATTCATTTTACTTAATTGTGTTCATTGTATCTATCCTTTGTTTCTTATAGACATCACTTTTAACCGGTTGAATGTACAGTGAATTAACATAATTTGCTAAAATATTACACAGACATATTACATGCACTGTGAATATCTATGTAGGTAGATTTGGGGGGAGGGGACTTCTGTATATATACCTGTATAGTAGTAGTAGTAGTAGTAGTAGTAGTAGTAGTAGTAGTAGTAGTAGTAGTAGTAGTAGTTACTGTAATAGTTGTAGTTGTTACGACTACATAATAGGCTTTATACTCACTGTGCAACTAAGTTATGTGTCTGAATATTCCAGTATCAGGCCAGACCTATATTTCATTGAATTTTTGTAAGCATATATTATGGATAATGTGTGGTTTATAAATTTCAAATGCCAATCAAAATGTGTAAATAAAGGCTGCCGATCATATAAGAAATACAAGTTTGCTTCAAATATATCAAACGATGTTTTGGAATCCTAATCTTTATTTGTATTACTATACAAGAAAAGATTATAATTGTGTAAACTTGAGTTCCTTGTGACCACATCCGCAAACTGCCACAATAAACACAATTCCTCTGTATAAAATGCAGAGCTAATTTGGAGCTGCATCATGTAGCCAAAACTGCAACAGGCGGTTGCTTTGAAGTTGCACTGGGACACTTCTAGGGACCCCGAGGGGTAATGTGGTGATAATTTACAATTTTTGAGTTGTTTTATATAATAAATGTGGACCCATATCAGAACATGCCAATTTTTTTCCCATCTGGATAAGCAGATATCAAGTTTTCTTAGATATGCAAATGAGAGGTTGTGATGTCACCTGGACTAACCGCTACAACGAATGCAATGACCGCTGAGTGAAACTCTGACAAAAACATTCCACTTTTCATTATGGTTAAAGCAGCGTCTATAGATATAATCAAATTTACTGAAGTGAGACATTTACTCATTTAGTGAGCATTAATAAGGAAAGTAAATGCAGAAATCAATACACACAAGCTAACAGCTCCTGTGGTTGTGTATTCATTCACTGAAGCAGTTGCCAATATTACACTAAAACCTGTTTTGAGAGACCCATCCTTTGGAAGACCACCTGCCTTTTGTGACCACTTTTCCTGTACCAAAACACCTAATGATAATTGACCTCTTTTGGGAGACCACCTGTAGAACCCGACCAGTGAATACCCAAAATGACCCCAAAAGACCACTTATCCAGCCACGAATTCCCCTTTTTAGATGAGTAAAATCTGTCAATTTTACCAGATTAGTCAAAACATTTTGTGAAAATCAGTTTGCAAACGCTAAACATGTTTATAATATCAATAAATGTATAAATACATGATTACAAGATGGAATTGGGTCTTGTAAGTGTACAAACACTCATGTATGAATCTATATTACGGATGGAAATTCAAAGTAGAGATTAGTTGGCCAGGGGGCACAAGAGTCCACTCTCTTTTGGAAGACCACCTGTTTTATGTGACCACTTTTGGGTCTGCCCCAGGGGCAGTCCCTCAAAACAGGTTTTATTGTATACCAGACTGATAAGATCAAGGAGGGTGATTAACACAGAGTGCACAAGTCATTATGATATGCCTGCTAATGTTGTGTATCTCAGCTTGGTGCCCCCTCTGTGTATTCTATATGAAGGGTAGCCAGGTAGCATCACACATCAGAACACCTACTGGAAATATCAAATAACTAAATACCTATTTGAGAAAAAATGTTGAAAATTTGTCAAATGAACACCTAAAATAACCATTAATGACAAAAAAAGTAAAAACTATCACTGCTCTTCCCCTTTAACTTGTTCAACAGGTGGCGCTGTGACTTATTTTGTACAATTTTTTACAAATCGTGTGTTTTCATTATTTTTAACTTCTGCACCAAAAGCATCACTCAGATTGTCCTGAAACTTGATGGAAATGTCACTTGTGGAAGGGTTACACAAAACTGTTCATTCAGTGGTGATCATGGTGATACTATGGATCCCTGATTTGTAACGAATTTTCCAATTTGGGTACCTGTCAGTTAATACATGCCTTCCTATTGTTTACCATGTTAGGTAATGGTGATTTAAATAGAAATTAACATTTGTGACCTTTCTGGTCACATTTTTCTACTTCCTCTCCAAAGTCATCATCCCCTGGACCAAAGTGGAACTTATTATGGTTGGAATGTGAAGGTCAGCCGACGATGGGCTGTTCACACAGCCATCTTAATTTTTTAGCTCAGCTGACTTGTCAGTCAGCTGAGCTTATGTTATGATTAGCCATCCATCGTCTGTCTGTCCATCCATTTTCTTTATTCAAAATGAGTAGAACTCATTTTGAATAAAGAAAATGAGGGGTACAATAAGGCAACTTTCCTTGATTTTGAAATAGGGATTGACAACAAACAGTATGTGACAAAGATATTTGAGAAACGAGAACAATTCAAATTTGACATACTTTCATATCCTGATATCACTGGAAACATTCCAGAGAACTTAGCCTATGATGTGGTCAGTCGACATGTTTTACGTATTATCAGAAACATCACAAATAAGTGAATTTGTAAGGAGAATTAGATCATTAAAGAAAAACTATGCCGCAAAACCTATGACACAAAGAAGGTATATAAAACTCTGTTGAAGTGTTTCCATAGATATGGAACAATACTGACAAAATACAACACTCATTCTTAGACACTAATAGATTATATTAATCTATAGATTTAGGTAGGGATAACATAAAATTGGTGGTAGGGTGGTAGTTGGTATTCCATAAAGTTACTTAAACCCACCTAGATATTTTCTCCAGTCTATCTATACAGTCAGAAACCAGCATTCATTGTTGGCTCATCCTATTGCATCACTTGGGTGTAGAGGTGACTAAAGTCTATTACCTTAAACACTCACTTCACGATCATTGTTAGTACATAAGTGTTACATACTAGAGACGTACGTCTTTGACTCTCTCCCATGTTTGTTCAAATGGTCACGTTCCAGTAATTTTGGGATTTTTTTATGAATCTTTTGCCATTTTGGGGGGCAAATTTTAAAAAATCTTCTTCTCAAAAAACACTCACTCAATTGCTTTGATATCACACAGGGACACTCCCGAGAACTCTTAGTTTTGAATTGGTTCAGTAGGTTGCGCAGCAATTTTTTTTCAAGTATTTCGTTATTTTGTGTGTGTGTGTGTGTTTTTGCTATTTTTGATATCATCTCCAGAACCACCTCTCAGATCAAGCTGAAACTTGTTGGATATGTTCCTTGTGGAAAGGTCAGACAAAGTTGTTCATTAGGTGGCACTGCTGTGATTCACATTTTCGACTTCTCCAAAACTGTCACCCAGATTGACTTCAAACTTGGTGGCAATGTACCTTGGGGTGATTTCTACCAGGTTTGTTGAAATGGTCGTGCTCCAGTGATTCTGGATTTTTAAAGATTTTTTGTTGTTCTTTTTTAGGACAAATCTTAGAAAATCTTCTTTTCTACAACCACTCACCCAATTGTTTTGGTATTACATAAAAACACTCCTAGAGACTCCTAGTTCTTAATTTGTTCACCAGGTGGTGCTGCCATTTTTCCATTTTTTTTAATGAATTTTTGTGTGTTTTCGTTACTTGTCACTTATTCTTCAGAACCGTGTTTCAGATTAAGTTGAAACTTTGTGGATATGTAGCTTGTGAAAGCGTGCAGCAAAGATGTCTACTAGGTAGCACTGCTGTGGAGTACTGATTTTGAACAATTTTCCTTTTCAATTCGGGTACTTATCGGTAAATGCACCTTCTCTTTTGCTTACCATATGGAAGTCAATTGGCATTCTAATGGTAGTTCACATTTTGGACTTCTCTGAAGAAACCGTCTATCAGATTTACTCCAAACTTGGTGGCAATGTACCTTGGGTGGGTCTCTACCAAGTTTGTTCAAATGGTGATGCGTCAGTGATTTTTGGATTTTTTATGATCTTCTTCAAAAATGTTTAAAAAGTTTCAATAGGAAAGTTTAACATGGCAATTTCTTGTAATGGTTATAACTTGGCCGGATTTGTGCCAAACTTGGTAGGGATGTACCTTTTATACGTATCTACCTATTTTGTGCAAATGGTCATGCTCCAGTGATGTTTGGACCTTGACCTCATTCCCAAGGTCACAGGACAACTGACACGAAATTTACTGTTCACGTGATAGCTTGATGTATGTTGTGAGTTAGGACCTTGAAATTGCACATGTGAATGTTTCTCTATGAAGGTCATGCTTAGAGAGTACATGAGTGACCTTGACTGTGTTTCTGGGGTCACAGTGCAACGACATGAATTTTACTCTTCACTATAAGTTGAGACCTACTTGAACTGGGACCTTGATGTTGCACATGTTAGTGTTCTTCTATAATGGTCAGACTTACTCAGTACATGGGTGACCTTGATCCTATCCCAAGATCACAGAGCTGGAAGTGTGATGAATATCTGGATCAGGTGAGCATGGGCTGTTCACACAGCCCTCTTTTTTAGTTTGGGTACTTTCTTTTAATGCATACATTTCCATTGATTACAATGTAGCAAGTTATTGGAGACTGCAATGGTAGGCTACATTTTTTACTTCTCCAAAACCATCCATCAGATTCACTTCAATTTTGGTGGAGATGTCCCGTGGTGGATCTTTACCAATATGTTCAAACAATCATGCTACAGTAATTTTTGGAATTTTATTTACTTTTTTGTTCATTCCTGACAAAATCTGAACAAATCTTCTGCAGAGCCGCCTAGCTAATTGCCTTGAAATTGCACAGGGGGACCTCTGAGGACCTATAGATCTAGACTTTAATTTGTTCACCAGGTGGTGCTGCAATTTTCTATTTTTAAGCTGTGCTGACCTGCGTTCGCAGAGCTTGTATAATCACTCATGTCTGCGTGTCCATCTGTAAACTTGTGCTTGTAAATGCGATACAGTCCAGAGTTTTCCAGTAAGCCCCTGTACAATTTTCAGGACATATCAGGACTGTAAAAATCTAGGTTGAATTTGATATTGGTGGCACGACCTACAGTGTTATGTTATACAGTGAAACCTGTTTTAAGGGACCACTCTCAGGATCTGTGAAAAGGGGTCCTTTATGACAGGTGATCCCTTAAGGCAGGTAAAATTAAACTAAAATGTGTTAATGGTGATGTTAAGACTGGTCCTTTAGCACAGGTGGTCCCTTAGCAGATACGGGCTCATAGGCAGGTAATAATGTATATGGATCATAATGTCAAAATCTTGTGACCACTCTAGCATCCGTGTTTTCTGATAGATCTTCATATAATTTAGCAGGATTGTGGAGGAGCTCAAAATCAAGTTGCTTATGACACTAGTACAGATCATTTACAATGCTAATATGTTATATAAAATATCAGTGACCTTGACTTTTTTTGTAAGATAACCATTCCTGTAAAAATTGAAAGAGGTGATTTTTAATGGCACCAAAACTCTACTTGGTGATCTACTTTTTGGGTCAATGTGACCAATAATCATGGTGTTTGGTACTTGTTCAAGTTAAAGTTATTCATAAATAACTTGAGAAGTTATAACCCGATTTGAACAAACAGACCATTTAAAATCTGAGCTGACGGTAAAGTTCATGTGGCTGCTTGTAACATTGGGGTCACAATGTGAAAATCTTGTGACTGCTCGATCTACATCCCCCCATTATTGAGTTAGGCCTATATAACTTTTAGGACTTATAAAGTGTATGATAACAGTTTTAATATTGGTAGTGCCACCTACAATATAATGTAATTTATGGATCAAAATGTGAAATCTTTGTGTATATTGTTTTTTACCTCAGCTGACAAGTCAACTTAATTAATATACCGTCCTTCACGTCCATCGTCCGTTCATAATTTACATTTTCGACTTCTACTCCGAAATCGTCAGCCAGATTCATTTGAAACTTAGTGGGAATGTACCTTTGGTTGGTCTCTACCACGTTTGTTCAAATGGTTATGGTCCAATGATTTTTTCGGTTTCTTATGATTTTGTCTTTGTTCATTTTTTGGCAAAGTCTTAAAAAATCTTCTACTCTGTAACCACTCAGCCAAGTGCTTTGAAATTTCATAGGGGTGCTTCTGGGGATCCCTGGACAGTAAATGTTGAAGAGGTGGTGCTGCAATTTATTTTCCCTTTTTTAATATATGTGTGTGTGTGTGTGTGTGTGTGTGTGTGTGTGTGTGTGTGTGTTTACCTCAATTTCGACTTCTTCAAAACTGTCACTTGGATTGTTCTGAAATATAATATTAATGTAGCTTGTGGGAGGGGTAAGTTTGTTGACCAGGTCCTGATACTCTAAATCCCTAATTTTTAGTATTTTTTTTTTTCATTTGGGTAGCTGTCGTTAATACATGCATTCTTATTGATTACCATGTTAGTCAATGGGGGTTGCACCAGAAATTCACATTTTAGACTTCTCCAAAAATTACATGTCAACCAGATTCACCTGGAACTTGGGGTAGGGGTGTACCTAGCTTGCATGGGGTCTCTGTCAAGTTTATTCTGTCACTGTAGCTGTATTATCCAAAAAAAAAAAAAAAAAAAAATGGAGGATACAGTTGTCCATATATCCTTCTATTCCCAATGTCAAAGGTCATGATAGCCTGGTTCCCCTGGTGCTGTTGAATGGTATGACCATGCATTGGAAATGGACAGAGAACCAGTTACTGGATAAAAGTAAACCAGACGCGTGCAGCATGCTCATCACAAAGCTTGGCTTGAATTGTGCAGCACTCGGCCAGTCTGGTGACTCGTATGCACCACCTGAGTGGTTTTTACCCTCGGCACATGATTATGAAATGCCGGAGGGTAATGTCATGGTCATCCCCTGCATCGTCCGTCCGCCCATCTGGTTGACGTTACCGCGATATCTCAAGAAGTATTCACGGTAGCGATACCAAATTTTTATTGGAGATGCACCTTATAATGACCAGGTTCCTACTGAAAACCAGCTTCCTCTTATTATTTTTAGTCCCCCGCCCACTTGGTGGGGGACTATAGGTTTGCACCTCGTCCGTCCTTCCGTCCGTCCGTCCGTCCGTCCGTCCGAAGCTTCTCCGGGCCATATTTCCAACACCATAACACCCACAGCTACCAAATTTAATGTGTTTGTACTTCCTAGGATAGAGGTGTATGGTGTGCCAAAAGTAGGTCACTAAGTCAAATATCTGGGTCACAGAATACATATGTATGAAAAATCTTGTCCGGGCCATAACTTTTTTGTCCTTTTACTTAGAGTCATGAAATGTTACACAAATGTGAAGCTTAGTCTAAGAAAGTGTCATAAAGCAAAACTAGGTCACTAGGTCAAATATTTGGGTCACCGATCGATATGTAAATATACAGAAACAAATTTTGTCCGGCACATATCTTCCCTATATTAATGCTACCTCTTCAATTTTTTTATGGTGGGTAGACCTTAGGTAGTAGCTTTGCATAGGCATTGTTTTGTGTGGCTAATTACTTGCATTAATTAATTATTTAACAAAGTTCGTTAAGCAAGACAAATTTTGTCCGGGCCATATCTTCTAAACTGTTAATGCTAGCCCTTTGAATTTTTTGTGGTGGATAGACCATAGGTAGTAGGTGTGCATAGGCATTGTTTTGTGTGGCTAATTACTTGCATTAATTAATTATTTAACAAAGTTCGTTAAGCAAGACAAATTTTGTCCGGGCCATATCTTCTAAACTATTAATGCTAGCCCTTTGAATTTTTTATGGTGTGTAGACCTTAGGTAGTAGGTGTGCATACGCATTGTTTTGTGTGGCTAATTACTTCCATTAATTAATTAATTAACGAAGTTCATTAAGCAAGCTCAAGATACAATACAAATTTTGTCCGGGCCAAATCTTCTGAATTATTGATGCCAGCCCTTTGATTTTTTTTTATGGTGGGTAGACCTTAGAGGGGATATGGTAATGGGCACCGTCCGTGTGTCCGTCCGTCCGTCAAATATTTGGGTCACAGTAATACATAAATGTACAGTATTTTCATGTCCTTACTGTAATTCTTAAAAAATTTTGACTTCTTGTTATTAAAGTTTACTGATAATGTATTGTGACCTAAAAGTGTGTCACGACGCAAAACTAGGTCACTAGGTCAAATATCTAGGTCACAGTGTAAACTCCTTGTAAAACCTTGTCCATGCCATATTTCCCTTACTATAATACCTACAGCTACCAAATTTATTATTTTAATACTACCTGGGGAGTTGTTGTGTCACATGGCAAAAGTAGGTCACTAGGTCAAAATCTAGGTCACTGTGAAATCCATTCAAAATCTTGTCCGGGCCATAACTTTTTTGTCCTTTTACTTAGATTAATGAAATTTTACACAAATGTGAAGTTTAATCTAAGAATGTGCCATACTTTTAATTTTTTTTTTCATCTAGGTCACACCCCTATATAGTAGTCCATTCAACCTCGTGGGCGACGAGCGGGGGACCATGTATTGCTCTGCAATACTCATTAACTTGTTAAATTTGTTATGAAACTTAAGTATTAATTTCAAGGCTGTCTGAGTGGCGCACAAGGGACCTTACCATATGTCAAAAAATCTGTGCCGTAGCTTTACCAAATTTTATCACAGAAAAGCCTTACAATGGACCAAGTTCCTATTGAAAACCAGCTTCCTCTGATTATTCTTTAATTTTTTGTGTTTTTCTGAAACTTTTAATGTATTTATTTGAAGGCCGTCTGAGTGGCGTGAACCGTGCATGGCGACATTACCACGACATCTCAACAGATATTATCTGCAGCTTTACCAAATTTTTGTCAGAGATGCATTCTATGATAGACCAGGTTTGTATTAAAACCAGCTTCCTGTTTGTATTTATACACTTTTGTAATGAAACTTCAAAGTATTTATTTCAAGGCCGTCGGGGTGGCGCACAACATGACGACATTACCACAATATCTCAACAAGGATCCATCGCAGCTTCGCCAAATTTTCACCTAGGATGTGAATTGGAGTATGACACATTTATGCATGATAAGATTTAAAGATAGATATATTAAACATTTAATTTTTTCAAGTTCCCCATAATAGATATATAATTCTATTACTTTTGCTCTTGAATGACATTTAACGCTACCTGCACTAATTAAGTTTTGAAGATACTCAACATTCAAACTTATCAAGTGCCTGTAATAACATAAATTAAAGTTCTACAACTTTCATTTGTGGTTCCTTGGATGCACCCACTGCACAAACCTGTATAGTGAATATAGAAAGGCACCGATAATAATGATGATGATGATGATGATGATGATGATGATGATGATGATGATGATGATGATGATGATGGTGATGGTGGTGGTGGTGATGATGATGATGATGATGATGATGATGATGATGATGATGATGATGATGATGATGATGATGATGATGATGAAGATGATTTGGAAGATATATTTAACATTTATGATTTCAAAGTTGCCTCTGATTAGCATAATTTAACCTGTACAGCTTCCGTTTGTGGTTCATTGGATACATCTATAATGTAAACCTATATTTTGAAGTTGTAAAGGCACTTCTACCTGTAATAGTTTTAAAGATATTCAACATCAAACGTTCGAAGTATCCCAATTAGCATAACTGAAAAATCTACAACTTTTGTTTGTGGTTTATTGGATATGCCTACAGCACAAACCCATACAAGTTGGTAGGAAAGTATACGCCACCACCTATGTCATGGAGAGTGAATCATATAGGCTTGGCCTGTTTCGCAATCCATGTAAAAGATATGGATCTATATTGTATAGAAACCCATAGGCCCAAATGACAGTTGAAATTGCACCTTTACGTACCTACAAATTTTTGAATATATTCAGATATATGCGTGTGTGTCTCATATATGTTTGTGTATGGCCCCACAGAGGGCTCTGAATACAATAAAGTTTCTTCTTCTTCTTCTTCTTCTTCTTCTTCTTCTTCTTCTTCTTCTTCTTCTTCTTCTTCTTCTTCTTCTTCTTCTTCTTCTTCTTCTTCTTCTTCTTCTTCTTCTTCTTCTTCTTCTTCTTCTTCTTCTTCTTCTTCTTCTTCTTCTTCTTCTTCTTCTTCAGATTTAAATTTTCAGATGGCCCTAATTTGCTTAATTTTCAAAGTTGTTACTCCTCTTAGTAAAAAGGCAAAATGCAGGCCTAAATATTGAGGTATAATCTTCATCATGCCTGGCTTGGGGGGGGGGGGTACTTGGTCTCGAAAAGGGTATGTAGGCTCCCTGAAAGGGTAAAACCCTATATTCTACATGCGATTTTTATCGCCAAAAGAGGGGGTCAAAATTCGACATTTTCATTTAAAAATGGTCATTTACCACAATAACAATACCAAAATTGGTCAGATAAATCACCATTTTTCAACCTTTGCGTGAAGAAAATCCAGTAATTTTTTTCACTGTTGATAAAAGAGTGGTCAATTTTCGAAAATGGGGGGTCATTCCCGCGGAGCCTATCTACCCACCACTATAGTCGGAGTACACCCCCTCGGTGTTTGGAGCTTCTAGACAAATGGCAAGTTTGGGTATAAAAGTGTCCAAATGAAATGTCGGACAAACTGGTGGAAAAGAAAGAAATAAAGAATGCCAGGAAAAGCAGAATGTCTGTATTTGCGCACAGACATAATGAATAATTCATAGAAAAAGAAGGTCTGTGTTTGCACACAAACATAAAAAAATGTCTGTGTTTGCACACACATAATGAATTCCGCCAATGAATTCACAGCATTACAATAGTGTTTAGTTTCTTGAAAGACTACCAAAGGGCGAAATCTCGGTGAGACCCGTGATCCTTTGTGTGAACTTTGGCCATTCATGCTTCCTTCCTTGTTAGTTTGCTATCAGCACATCATAAGGACAAACAATGTGTATATGCCTGGCAAATTTTTCAACGGTCTAGAAAGTATGTATAGATCAACTGAAATGTGTGTCAAGATTAATAGCAGGATATCAGAAAATTTTCAAACTAATATCGGGGTTAAATATAGGGATATCATGAGTCCAGCACTTTTCAATCTTTATATTAACAACCTGCCAGAGTATAATGGTAAAGATAATGCTGCTCCTGAGCTAAATGACAAAAAAATCAAAGCTTTATTATATGCAGATGATTTAGTTTTGCTGTCCTTATCACCGGAGGGTCTTAAAGAGAGCCTTCACAAAATTAATGAATATTGCAAAAAGTGGAAACTTAACATAAATGTAAAGAAAGCAAAAATCTTGATGTTTAACAAACATGGAAGTAGATGTTGTCGAAAATTCTATGTGGGAAAAGAATGTCTTGAAGATGTAAAAGAATGTAAATATTTGGGTTTAGCTTTAGCAGTTACTGGTAATATGGTCAAAGTAAAGGAGAGTGTACACAAGAGAGCGCTTAAAGGCTTATTCAAATTAAAGGCATGTTGAACACTCACCAGTGCAAGTCGGAGATTAAGCTTAAAACCATTTGACCAACTCATTAAACCTGTCGGACTGTATGGCTCAGAAGTATGGGGATATGTAAATGTGACGAAGAGAACATTAAAGGATGGTAACTGGATGGAAAAATTATATACCTCGTACCCTGTGGAGAAATTAAATATCAGTTTTAGTAAATATATTTTGGGTGTGAATAAGGGAACATCGAGTGTGGCAGCAATAGGAGAACTGGGGAGATATCCACTGGGCATAAATGTAATAATTTCAATGATGAAATACTAGGGTCATTTGGAAAACACAGAAAACAAACTATTACAGATTGCTAAAATAGAATCGGTCAATCTGAAAAAAAAAGGGAATTGAATCATGGATGACTTTTATGGAAAAATGCTGTGAAAAAATCCAAATAGATATTCAGGAAATGAAAACACAAGAAGGAATTACCAAAAATAAGACCGGTATCAAAAGAAAACTATATTAAGTTTTTGGACATACAAATGGGACAACATTTAATTACAGAACGCAAATTGTGCATATGCAAAAAATTCAAAGCAAAATTTACTTTATAAAACTATTTGCATCATGTATATCGCAAGGATCACAGCTAGGCCTAGGGTAGCACTCACACAACTGACGGGGAGTGCCCATAGACTTGAAATTGAGAAAGGGTGCCATCAAAGACCATTTGTCCCAAGAGATGAAAGATTTTATGAATTTTGTTCTCCTGCCCAATAATAAAATAAAATAATAAACTGAAGCACTCGGAGAAAAGCACCGAGCACAGTCAGAGTGCCAGGAACTGTATGCCTCGACTGTGAATCGAACCTGGGCTGCAGAGGTGGGAGGCGAGCATGTTGCAGCTTCGCCAAGTATGCACCCATAAGGAAACGGAAATATTATGGGTGGAAGTAGCAAAAAGATGCAAACATTTTAACGAATGAAGAAATGATTATTTTTACCTTCCCATTGTGAGGATGAGCTTACCAATTTGGTGGCAAAGTTTGTGTCAAATAATTTTTAAATGTGTAAGATATGAAGAAGTTACCACAACACTGCACCCACCACAATTTAGACAAATGTACACAAGTAAAGGATAGGATTCTGTATAGAAGTTGTGTGTGGTCCCGTCCATAGACTTTTTGACTTTCTGTTATCGCATTTAGGCTATGTACAGCCACGAAGTCTAGCAGAAAATAAGAAAACTCATCGATTACTTTTGGCCGGAATTGTGTTTTACTGTCTGCTGGTTTGAATAGTGTATTTGAGACAATTAGCGGCGAGGTTATGCCGAGGTGTAATGGCCAGTTATTGACTCTATTGGACTTCCAGCACCCTGGACAACTGGTGCAAAGGATCAACATCTCGAGGAAAGCTGTTACTATAGTTGACTACGGCGCCCCATTTGGGGGTTATTTGCAGTTTCGGTTACTGTCGGCCACATGGGCCTATGCAAATTTCCGATGGGAATATATGGAATTGCCCGAGGTGTGACGGGCAGTTATTGATTCCAATGGGCTCCCAGTACCCTGGACTACTGGTGCAAAGGGTCGACAGTTTATTGATGTGTCTGGGAATGGCTTGAAAAAAAATATTACTCTTGGCAATATATACAGGCCTCCCAGAAATATAAATGAGAACTTGAGAGAATTTAATGAAGCTATGACAAATTTCTTAATATTCTTAACAGATCTAACAATGAGGTGCTTATAAGTGGTGATTTTAATGTTAATTTATTGAAACTACACGTAAAAACCACCTTCAATGAGTTCTTTGAAACTATGATCTCCTATAGTTTTACCCCAATTATCACTTTACCAACACGTTTCTCAAATAAAAACGGAACACTCATTGATAACTTTTATTGTAAATATAAGTGATACTATTCTTCAAAGTACTTCAGGAATACTAAATATGAAGAAGTTCTCAGATCATCAACCATATTTTATTTGTCTAGATGTCAAACATAAGAATAGGCCCCCTAAATATGTTAAATGTTGTAACACTTCTCATGAACCATAATACACACACGTATCTCCAATCATTAAGGTTGGACAGTAAGCCAGATACCAGCGAAGATGGCAATCCATATGGCCATAGTTTTATGTCACTTGTTTAAATTTATTACCCGGGGTATAGGCCTGTTACCCATTACTTTTCAACATTCATGGTAAATACAAAAATAATATGACCCCTCCCCCCCCCAAAAAAAACCTGGTCATTTATTAATGACATACTGAACAGAACAAGAAAAAAAGTCTTTTCCCGAGTATTTTCTTATAGATGACCAGACCGTAAATGACAAATTAGTCATGGCAAATAGTTTTCATGTGTTTTTCACAAATATTGGTGTAGATCTTGACAAGAACAAAAAAAAAAAAAAACTCGGCTTACTTTCGAATATTACTTAATAGAGAATCATCGACAAAGTTTTGAAATTAAATCTGTATCAGTAACAAAGAGGTTGGTAGAAGAAACCATAGATGAACTAAGACCCAAAACTAGTCAAGGCCATGATGGTATCTAAACTAAGCTTCTGAAAGAACTAAAAGAAGCACTGCTTATGCCCATCACTATAGTTATAAACCAAAGTTTAAAAACTGGTATTTTTCCACAAAAAAAAAAAAAAAATGAAAATAGCAAGAATAATTCCTCTGTACAAAGAGGATGATAACACAATCTTATCAAACTACCGTCCTATATCACTACTACCAGCAGTCTCTAAAAATTTTGAAAAAGTAATGTTTAAACAACTGTGTCAGTAATTCGGTGATTCTAAACTGCTATTTTCAGGGCAATATGGATTCAGAAAAGGGCATTCAACTGAATTAGCGGCAGTAGACCTAGTTAATAATATTGTGAAAAATATGGATGATGGTAAAACTCCAATAAGTATTTTTCTTGATTTACAAAAGCATTTGATACACTCAATCACAAAATACTTTTGAACAAACTGAAATACTATGGGGTTAATGGCTTATCATTAAATCTAATTGAGAGTTACTTGTCAAACCGCAAACAGTATGTTGATTTTGATGGCACAAACTCGGACAAACTCCAAATTACAACTGGAGTACCCCAGGGCTCCATTTTGGGCCCTTTTCTTTTCATTGTTTATATAAATAATATTTTAAATGCTAGCAACTTCTTTAATTTTACTCAAAATGCAGATGATACCACACTGTCTACCAATCTTGACCTAGGTGATAATAATTTCCACACAATCATCAATAGAGAACTTAATAGTATTGACTGTTGGCTACAAGTGAACGAGCTTTCCTTAAATGTTGAAAAATCCAGGTTTATGGTCTTCCATCAAACCGGCAAAGTAATAAATATACCTGAAATCAAAATAAACAACATTGAAGTAAAGCATATAAACAATTTTAACTTCTTAGAGATAACAGTAGATGAGAAACTAACATGGAGAGCTCATATCACTAAGATATCAACAAGAATACTAAGAGTAATTGGTATCTTAAACAAACTTAAATATTATTTCCCTCTAAATGTCAAAATAACAATATATAATTCACTGATTTTACCACATATAAATTTTGGTATACTCACCTGGGGTTTTAAACACATTAAAATTGAAAAGCTGCAAAAAAAGAGCTGTTAGATGCATTACTTATAGTAAATTTAATTCCCATAGTGAACCCTTATTAAAAGAAATGAAATTACTCAAAGTGAAAGATATTTTCACACTAAACAGACTAAAATTCTATAAGTTTGTACATGGCCTTCTACCAGATAGATTATTAGCACTTCCCTTCACTGAGAGTAATGATACACATAACTACAATACAAGAAACTATAAAAAAAAATGTTCATTAACCGAGTAAGATGCACTTTTGCTCAACAAAGTCTTAGTTTTGACATTCCGAAACTTATAAATAGCACGGATCAAATAATCACTGAAAAAAATTAACACACATAGTCTACATGTTTTTTTCAAAATAAATGTAAAATCTTATTTTCTAAATAGCTATGAATATACCTGTTATGTACCAAACTGTTATATGTAAAGAAGATGGATGTGAAGTATGAAGACACAATGCAGTTGTTTAAAAAGCTATTAGATCGACATGTAAAAATTATCTTGGCTACATAATGTCATGTAAATATAGTCAGTACCTTTTTATTTTGTTAATTTAAATAGAATATACTTTGTAACAAGGTGGCCCATGCGACTACAACATCATTTCAATGTTTCAGCATGGGTATCCTTGACCGGTTGGGTTAATAAACGATTATCTACAGTTCCTATGTACTGATATGGTCAAATAAAGTGAAATCTGAATCTGAATCTGACATTTGCAGGAAAACTGTGGCTAGTTGGCTACGGGCCCCCATTTAGGCCGGGGTATCTGTAGCTTATAGTCTGTCACATTTTCAAATTTTCAAGGGGGAATATATGAAATTCCCCGAGTTGTGACGGGCAGTTATTGTTCCCCTTGGAAATTTCCAAATGTGGCAAACTATAAACTGCAAATATTCCCTACGTGGGGCCCCATAGCCTACTCGCTAGAGTTTTCTTGCAGATGTCGACCCTTTGAACCAGTAGTCCAGGGTCCTGGGACTGGGAGTCCATTGGAGTCAATAACTGCCCATCACACCACGGGGAATTAAAGTGT